>CAWYPZ010000151.1:0-27164 GCA_963966055.1 Lathyrus aphaca | reverse complement strand
CATCAAACATCATAGTCCATTCTTCTTCCGGGTCGGGCCCTTCAGTGTGAATAGGCTCTTCATGATATTTTGCTTTAATGAACATGATGTCTTCATCAGGGAAGTCAAACCTCATAGGCTGGTAGTCATCAATGGGTTGCTCAGAAGGATATTCAGATAGTACACTGCCCTTGATGGCTTTCTGAGATGTGTACTGTATGTCGTATTCTGTGAGAATCATCTGCCATCTTGCAACCCGCCCGGTAAGCGCCGGCTTCTCAAATATGTACTTGACTGGGTCCATTTTTGAGATTAGCAAGGTAGTGTGGGTCAACATATACTGCCTTAGTCGGCGAGCAGCCCACGCTAAAGCACAGCAAGTTTTCTCGAGCAGTGAATAACGTTGTTCACAGTCGGTAAACTTTTTGCTTAGGTAGTATATTGCATACTCTTTTCGACCAGACTCGTCATGTTGGCCCAGCACACACCCCATTGACTCTTCTAATACTGTCAAGTACATAATCAGAGGTCTTCCTTCAACTGGCGGCATGAGGATTGGAGGTTCTTGCAGATACTCCTTGATCTTGTCAAAAGCCTTCTGGCAATCTTCGTTCAACCTGACCGTTTGTTCTTTTCTTAACAGCTTGAACAAGGGTTCACAGGTTGCTGTGAGGTGAGATATGAACCGTGAGATGTAGTTCAATCGACCTAAGAACCCTCGAACTTCTTTCTCAGTTTTCGGTGCAGGCATCTCTTGTATAGCTTTGACTTTATCAGGGTCCACTTCAATCCCTCTCTCGCTTACAATAAAGCCCAGCAGCTTACCGGATCGCACCCCGAATGTGCATTTGTTGGGGTTCAACTTCAGTTGGTACTTCCTCAGACGCTTGAACAACTTCAGCAGATTTACCAGGTGATCTTCTTCAGTAAGGGACTTGGCAATCATGTCATCCACATAACACTCGATTTC
The DNA here is from genome assembly GCA_963966055.1 of Lathyrus aphaca. NCBI lineage: Eukaryota > Viridiplantae > Streptophyta > Magnoliopsida > Fabales > Fabaceae > Lathyrus > Lathyrus aphaca. Next base: position 26,215 of record CAWYPZ010000151.1, on the reverse strand, counting down.
CTTATGGATCATATCGTGGAATAATGTTACCATAGCCCGTTGATATGTTGCACCAGCATTCTTCAGTCTGAATGGCATCACTTTGTAGCAGAACGTGCCCCAGGGTGTAATGAATGTTGTCTTTTCCATGTCTTCAGGTGACATCTTGATCTGGTTGTATCCTGAAAACCCATCCATGAAGGAGAATACCGAGAACTGAGCCGTGTTATCCACCAATACATCAATGTGAGGTAATGGGAAGTCATCTTTCGGGCTGGCTCTGTTCAGATCCCGGTAGTCAACACACATCCTTACTTTGCCGTCTTTCTTAGGCACAGGTACTATGTTAGCAACCCACGGCGGATAACTAGTCACAGCAAGGAACCCGGCGTCCCATTGCTTTTGTACCTCCTCCTTGATTTTCATAGCCATGTCTGGACGAGTACGGCGCAGTTTCTGCTTAACTGGCGGGCATTCTTCTCTCAAAGGCAACTTGTGCACGACGATATCGGTATCCAACCCTGACATATCTTGGTACGACCAGGCAAACACATCTACATACTCTTGAAGCAGGTCTATCAGTTGTCTCTTCACTGAGTCTTGCAGGCAGGCCCCGATTCTAACTTCTTTCACGTCTTCATCTGTACCAAGATTGATCACTTCAACCTCCTCCTGGTGAGGAGTGATAACCTTTTCCTCTTGTCTCAACAACCTGGCTAGCTCTTCAGGAAGCTCATATTCTTCTTCAACCCCTTCATCAGCTTGATTGATTGGATTGTCAAAGTCATACGAAGTCATAGCCGTGCTGTTGTCGGTGCTGTCTGGAAGGCACTCTCTGCAAGGGTTAAGTTTGTTCATTTTAGTGACTTGATTTTAATCTTTATTTAGAAAAGTGAAATGAAGTTGTCATTTTGAAAACACCGCCATTTATTTTTTTTGTACAAAAAAGAAAAAATGGAAAAACAGTGAACGAAAAGAAAAAGACTCGTTTGCAAAAAGATGTCTGATATTTCATTAATTAATCTTGTTTGCACAAAAAGTACAGATGGCCCGATTACAAAATGAGTCTTGTCATCTTGGGCAAGATGCAAGACTTTGATGCATGCTTATAAAAAATACAGGAAATAATAATTACTCTGCATGAGTAACTCTTATAATTTCCTGGGAAGACCTGTTCGAGACACTGCTCCCCGGGACCTTTGGACGAATCCAGCTTTCCAGGTTGCGCTCCTCTTCCAGCTCGTCTTCCAGACAGTTGATAGCATCAGGGGTAAGCATCCCCCCACTCACAAAGTTGGGCTCTTTCGCAGCCGCTGCTTGATCTTGTTGAGTTGGTTTGTAACCCAACCCAAATCTGTCTTCTTTCTTCTCCACCTGTAGTAGCTTGCCCCAGCCTTGGGCAGTTCCTTCCTCAACAACCTTCCGGGCTTGTTGGTATGATGACATTGGAGTACCAGATACAGCAGATGTTTCATTCACATTCAAGGCTTCAAATCCTTGGCTCATTGTTTCATGGATCTCCCCATCCATTTCAATATACTTATAAGTAGCCAGATGGCTAACGAATATATCCTCCTCCCCACAGATTGTAACAACTTGGCCTTCCCACTCAAATTTTAACTTTTGGTGAAGGGTAGACGTTATTGCGCCGGCGGCGTGAATCCAAGGTCTACCCAACAAACAGCTGTAGGCGGGCTGAATGTCCATCACATAAAAGATAGTTTTAAAGGTCTGTGGGCCAATTGTCACAGGTAGCTCAATCTCTCCCAGAACCGATCTCTTAGAACCATCAAAGGCTCTTACTACCAGGTTGCTGGGTCTCAACGCCAATCCATCATATTCTAACTTCACCAGAGCCTTCTTTGGTAAGACATTAAGGGACGACCCCGTGTCTACCAGTACATGAGAAAGGACTGCTCCTTTGCATTCCATGGTGATGTGCAAGGCTTTGTTGTGGTTGCGGCCATCCGCTGTCAGGTCAGTATTGGTGAACCCTAGCCCATTGCTAGCAGTAACATTTCCAACCACGGTCTCCAACTGGTTGACAGTGATCTCTTCAGGCACGTAAGCTGCGTGCAAGACTTTGAGTAGTGCATTCCGATGGGCTTCGGAACACATCAGCAGTGAGAGGATGGAGATCTTGGATGGCGTCTGATGAAGTTGATCCACAATTTTGTAATCACTCTTTTTGATGATTCTCATAAACTCATCAACTTCTTGATCGAACGGCGTCTTCAAGGCTTCTTTAACAGCTTGATCTTCCTGCACCGGGCTCTTTCCTTTTGCCTTGGCAGCAGCTTCTGCTTCGGCAGTAGGTCTTTGAATTGGTGGAGCAAAGAGACGCCCGCTTCGAGTGAAGCCTCCGCCTCCCCCCACATTATCTACTTGTGGTGCAGGTGTTGATGTTTCAAGAGTGATTCTTTTTCCTTCGCAGTACACGTCAGAGCCATAGTGCCAAGGGATGGCCCTATTGCTTTCATATGGTACTGGTCCAGGCACCGTGACAGTGACTGGACTGATTGCTGCTGCTGAAGGGACTGTAATTGTTTGTGGATCATAAAAGATTGTAACTGGTGCTCTGGTGGGAGCAGCACCTTCTGAATGGTAGGCAGAGTTGTTCTCAGGATCATAAAATATTGTGACAGTAGAGACATCTTCATGATTTGTTGCTGGAGTTGTAGGAGATATCGTCGGAAGAAATGATGTTGTTGTTGTAGAAGTCTCAAAATGGAGTGGAGCTGAAGTTGTAGCAGGAAAATTTGTTGCAAACTGATCAGTTGAGATGATGGATGAAGTACTTGTTGATGAAGCCGAGGAATTGTCAGGAACAATAGTTGCTGCAGTTGTAGGAGGTTCTGAAACCGTTGCTGATGAGATTGCTGGATTTGTTGGAAATGATGTGGTGATCTGAAGCTGGCCACTCTGAATAAGGTTATCTATGCCATTCCTCAAATTATCGCACCCATTTACAGAGATATTGCAGTAAGCACAACCCAACTCACACCCCGGGAACATTTGACATTCCAGAAGTTGAGCTTTGATTTCTACCAACGGTGTCCTGATCTGTCCCACACTGGTTATTAAATAAGACGGCTTGTCTTCTTCAATAGCGTTAATTCTAGGACCACCGTGGTTCGGCATTGGGTTCTTATTGACATTGGGTGGTGGTGCGAAATTCAGAGCCTTGGAGTCTACCAGGTCTTGCACCTTCATATGCAGAGCCCTGCATTTTTCTGTACTGTGGCCAGGTGCGTTTGAATGAAAAGCACACCTAGCATTGGAGTCATAGTTCCTTGGTAGACTGTTGGGATCCGGAGGTGCCAACGTTCTTAGCTCAACCAGGTTGAGTTTCAGAAGCTGTGGCAGCAAAGTAGCATATGGCATTGGGATCGGATCGATCACTCTGTTAGCTTGAGATGGCCTCTGCTGAAATGGCCTTTGCTGATTGTTGTTGTTGGTATTGCTGTTGTTGTAATTCCTTGGAGGATACTGATTTTGCTGATGGTACTGAGGTTGCGGCTGATAGTTTTGCTGAGGAGGTTGATATACTGGTTGTGGATGAGCTGGAGCAGGGATGGTGACTGCTGCTATTGACCTTTGAACATATTGGGGCCTGCCCCTGTTGGTGTGGATGGCATTGGTCTCTCCAGTTCTTCTCGGGCCTGCAAAAGGCTTTCTTGTACTACTGGACGAGCTTGCACCGTTGTCTGAGATCTTGCCCATTTTTAACAAGCTTTCAATTCTCTCCCCGACTATGACAACATCTGCAAAGCTAGTGGAAGAGAAAGCAGCCAACCTGTCAATATATGTTCCCTGAAGGGTGTTCATGAACATATCTGCCATTTCCCGCTCAGACATAGGTGGTTGAACAGCGGCAGCCAGTTGCCTCCATCTCTGTGCATATTCTCGGAAACTTTCCCTTGACGACTGTGACATTCCCATTAGGAGGGTCCTGTTGGGTGCCATGTCCAAGTTATACTGATATTGTCTGATGAAGGCCTCTGCCAGGTCCTTCCAGCATCTAATAGTTGCCCTTGTCAAGTGAGAGTACCATTCTCTTGACGCTCCAGTTAAGCTGTCTTCGAAATAGAACATCCAGAGCTTCTCATCCATTGTATAGGCCTTCAGCCTTCCCAAAAATGACTGCAAATGAGTCCGGGGGCATGAAGTCCCGTTGTATTTTTCAAAGCAAGGAGGCTTGAACTTATGGGGGATCCTGACCCCGTCTACCAAGCCCATGTCCATGACATCGAAGCCCAAAGAGTTTTGAGATTCTAAGGACCTCAACTTCTCAGCTATCTCATCCAATCTCCTATCATAAGCTTCTTCCCCAGCGCCCATTACTGTGAACTGGTCCTCTTGGGGGTCTTCTTGAAGTACCCTAGCTGCGGTGGCAGTCCCTTGAACATTTGCTGGAATATTGACCTCAGGATGGAGGTGTGGCCCAAATACCGGAGGGTTGACGTGAGGTTGGACTCTTTCATTGTTACTAGTACCGGCAGTCCCTATATGTGGGTCTTCTTGATTCTGCCTTTCCACCATGGCCCTCAATCTTTCCTGGCTCTGAGCCATGTTGTTCATAACTTCCATAAACTGAGTCATTTGATTCCTCATTTCTAGCCTTTCATTTGCCATTTGATTTCTGACCTTAGTGAGGTCCTGCTGCATCTGATCCATCTGAATTCCCGGAAGGTTGTTTCGGGTTGGATAGCGGTGCGGACAGTTGAGGGGAAATACTCGGCGCCTAGCAATAGTTCCTGAGGCATCACAACAGAGGTTAGCAACAATAAAACAAAACCTACAAAACAAACAAAGGGTTAGTATGCAATGCAGTTATGCTTATTTGCTCTCAAGGTATCCGGTTTGGCATTCAGTTTTGACCCTTCCAGACCCCTGAAGATGCTGCTATTGTTGCTTGAAGAAAACTCAGATGAAGCAAACTAACACAAATATATTACAGAAGGTGAAATAACATAACTTGTTCATTTTACAACACAAGCTCTCTAAGGGGTCAAAATACATTACAAGAAAATAAAAGTACACGGAAAGAAAGCAACAACAAACAAATGGTCAAACACCAAGACCAAACTCATCCTCACGAACTTCCTTGAGAAGTGCTTCGGTCACAGGATCAGCCGGACGCTCCGTGAGATTCCTGATGAGGAGATTCCGGGTCGTAACAGCTGCTGCTAGCTTCTTGTGCTGAGTTTGTTCTTTTGACCTCTTCACCCCTGCTTTGACCTTCAGCTCTGATATCTCCCTCTGGGCTGCTGCCAGGGCTTCTTGTTGTACTTTTGCATTAGCTTCAAGTTGCTCCATCTTGTCTTGAACTCTCTTGTCTTCCAGGGTATGAGCCTCGGTGATCCTGACCCACCGGGCTTGACTCTCCTTCAAATACAAGTCTGTCCTTGCTCTCTGGAACTGGGCTTCCTTGCAAGCATTCTTCAGAATTTGTTCTCCAGCCTTAGACTTTTTGATATAATCCCCAGACTTCTCAATCTTAGTCAGATGCTCTACTCTCATCTTCTCCAACCTCTCAATCTCCCTTATACCTTCACTCCTCTCCCGGAGGGTCTTCTGCAAAGCCTGGGTTAGCTTCTCATTTCTTTCCTTCAAGCTCTCAAACTCCTCCAAACTGATAGTGGCAGGGGGTGGTGCTGAAGATGACTCAGGCATGTCTTCTATGGTAAAGGGCATCCCAGAGAATTGGGCCCGGGCACGGGACCACTCATAATATTGTGCTGATGCCACATTGTTGCACTTCCCCAGAACGGTTATTCCCTTGGTTTGAACATTATCCCAGGCCCAGGCAGCCTGCCTAACAACAGTCAAACTAATCTTGTTCTCACAATAGAGGGTCTCAACCAAGTCCTGTGCCCTAGGAGTGTGGACCAGTGCATAGCCCAGTTGCCTTCTGAACAGCAGAGGATTGTAGTTGATATTGCCCTTAACTCCTATTAAAGGCACATTAGGAAAATGCCCACAGCTGGTGATGATATCCCTGCCCTTGGTGCTCTGAGTGCACCATCTGATATCTGCTGAAGTTAGAACAGTGAGCCTCTTAGCCCAGTTGCTTTGCTGATGAGGATTTAGAAATGCATCTGTCCTGGGTAGATGCCTGAGAAGCCAAGTGTGGAACAATGGAGCACAACACCTCACTAACCTTCCCCTCTGCTTTTCATTTCTCTAATGCACTGAGTAGTAAAGATCCCCCAATAAAGTTGGCACTGGGTTCTTTAGCATGAATAGGTGGATTGCATTCTTGCTGATGAATCGAGGCTCATCTGCAAACAACACAATTCCATATATGCTCAAAGCCAGTAAAGCACAAACAGCTTTCCACTCTCCTAGAGAAGCTTTCAGGGTAGCTTGAGAGATCAAGAAATCCAGATGGAAGCCAGGGATTCCAGCTTTAGAGGTCATATGCTGCTCAATCAGGACAGGCTCCAGATGCAAAGCCTTTGCTACTTCCCCATTAGCAGGAAAGACCATCTCAGGGTTGAAAGGGATTCCAGCCCTGATAGGCACACCAACCAATGATGAGTATTCTTCTAATAGAGGGCCCAACTGAAAGTCTTGGAAAGTGAAACATCTCAGTGGGGGATCATAAAACTGAATGCAGGTGTGGATCAGGCTTCTTTGTGATGGGTCCAGATCCATAACCATGTCAAGTATATCTCCATAACTTTCCCTGAACAATGGTATGTGATCTGGAGTGATCAGGGTTTGAATCCTCCTGATGTCTGATAGCTCTGGCTGGAAGAAGTGATAGGTGATGTTGCTCTTTTTAGGAGCCATGATGCTGAGACTAAATAGAGACAGGTGCTGATGATAATACTGAAGAAGGGGGCCACTGATTGGCTGGTGATAGATGAAGCAGATGCTGATGAAGACAAGTCAAAACTGAAGATGGGGTCAAAACCAAAACCAAATGAGGATGGATACCCTGAAACACAAATAAGCAAATGTCAATATGATGCAATGATTATGTATGCGAATGAAATGCAAGGGTCTGTGACTGAGCTGGATCTGATCAAAATGCCCTGATATAAGTCCAAGTGTGTAAGAAATCCAGATGGAGGTCTATAAATCCAGTAACCAGGGTGGGGGACTCAAATAAAGAGCCACATGTCCAGGGTTTAGAATCACAAGAACTATCCAACATGGAGTATTCTTAACAAACCAAAGTAACAGGGTATTCTGAGGTCAAGGTACCTGCAAACCTGTAAACAGCCCAACCCCCCTCACAGGTGGTGTTCTAAAACAAGGATCCTCAGACTTGGATCAGTTATGAGAAGTGTAAACACTTCTAACCCGGAGGTACAGTGTTTACAATAACCATAACAATTCCTCCTCTAATTCACCTCAGTTTCTGAAGGTCAATACTGAAGGTCATCCAGACTTAGCAGGCTTCCCAGATAGCCCTAGCATTGCAGGAGATCTGCAACACAGAGTTCTCAAGAAGAAACCCATATCTGAACCGTGTTTCATATTCCCGCACTAGACCGAAATGGAATGGGAAAGAATATGATTCACTCTAGCCTAGGTGTCACTCAGGTCCCAGGTGTAGGACCTTAACTCTCAATAGAACCCCACCCACCAAAGGAAAACCAGATCCAGCCAGCAGTACAGTACAACAGTATGATAATATGCAAAGCTATAAAGAAAACAATAAACAACTGTACATAAAGCAAAAACAAATATAAACATACAAACACAAATAAACACATAACACCCCAGTAAACACAAATCAATCAAGCGCTAGGAGGAACCCACAAAAAGAACCAGAAGCCCTGGTTGCAATATAAAGGGTCCCCAGCAGAGTCGCCAAGCTGTCGCTCCCGACAAATGAAAATGGATCAGATGAAGGTACAGACGCGAACGGTCGGCGAGAGGGACAATGAGAACACACAGCCGTGAACTCACTGGAGATGAATAGAGTCGCCAGCTAGGCATTTTTATCCCGGAGGAAAGGCAATGCTGCATAGGCCTAGAAAAAGATGGATAAGACGGTTTGCGAACCAGAGAGACTGAGAAAGGGGGTTGGTTACAACCTGGGAAGGTATTAGCACCCAGATTGTCCGCCGTACTCGACGGGATCCACGCTTGAAAGATTAGTGTTTTAAAGGGGTAGTGTCGGTGCAATTTGTGTATAAAATAGCTGGAAAAGATGTACATGTGTCAGTGTATAGTGTATAAGTGATATGAAGTATGAAAGTGTCAGTGTGAGGAAGGAGTGAAATGCTCAAGATCATGAGGCTAAAGAATAAAGCTAGAAAGAGGGGGAATATACAGAGACTTTTGTTCGATAACTGTTAAGTTATGCCTACGTATCCTCTCGTGCAATGAGGAAGTCAGAACACCGTAGTTCGACCCAAAGAGACTGAAAGGTGAATTGACTTGTGAACTGCTTACTCGTCTATGCTCAAGTGTATGACCTGTCTGGCTCAGGTGCAAACTGTCTTGCATTAGACGGAAGAAGCGAGCTCTCGTTTGTGAGTGAATGAGATGAGAAAAGAATCCTGAAGGAGACGATTATTATTTGTTTTTGAGTTTTCAGTCTTTTATTGTTTTTTGGATTTTTGTCATAAGTTAATGAGCTTAAGTCTAAACCAATGGATTTAGTAAACTCATCACATCTTCCCTCTGTTTAGGGGTAATGAGAATACCTTAAGTGTGAAGTCAGCTTCTCACACCTAATCACCTTTGGTGTAGGATTAAGATCATTAACCTACTTGTTGATTATTTAGATGTTTTGTGATTTTTGTTTAGTGCTAAGTAATGAGGTTAAGCCATAATCAAGGATTAAACAGACTCATTACACCATCCTAATAGAAGGATAATAGATGAGAATGTTTAAGGTGAGGAAAGCTCCTCAACTTAATCCATGATTAGGGATTAAACTCATGACAAAACAAGCCTTTATTAGGTGGATTTTAGATTAATGGTAAGATGATGAAATGATTTTTAGGGTTTGTAAGACAACTTGAGGGGGACTTGTCCATTAACACTAGGGTTAGTCCTTCTTAACCAATTAAGGAAGAATTAGAACCCTGATGCAAGGCCCAAGTTACAAGTGTGATGTCTTGATGATTATTAAGTGAATTGATTAAGAGATTTAAACACATTAAGGGTTTAACACTTAGGATTAAAGTTATACACTCCATCCTAAGAGAAGGATGCAGGCATAAGCTTAATCACAAAGCCTTAAAGCCTTTAGGGTTTAGTCTCTGATTATGGGATGAGAAGAGAAGACTCAAGGAGAAACACAAAGGTAAAACTATGAGGGGAGACTAATCAAAACCCTAATTCATTGTCATGCTTGGTTGTTCCTAAGGTTTGTGAGGTTTTCAAGAGCAATCTTCAAAGAGAACCACCAGGAAGCAGATGAACAGGATCAAGAGAAGCAAAGTGACTTGCTTCATTCAAGAAGTCAAGTCACTTGAAGAAAGAAAGTGGGAGGAACAAGAATGAGCAAGCTCAATCTCAAACACATACATAAATGCAGCAATGGATGCAAGAGAGATGAAAAGAAAAGTTATGAGAAGTGAAGGCAAATTCACTTCTCAAGTTCACTTACCACCTGAAATGTTAGAAAGAAATGCAATGCAATGCTAAATGGGATGAAATGGTATGATGCTAAACAAAACTAGAAGCATGTTGATGATGATAATGATGCTATGGGATGCTACAAGCATGAGACAAGGCATGGGGATGTTCATACAAGTTCATGGATGCAAATGGTGCAAATTTAGAAGCATGGATACACATGAAAAGTCATGAAACATACATGGCATACAACATGGCAAATGCAAGATGCAATGATCACACATGCTTTCTATACGTCTTATGATGTCAAATGAATCAAATGGAGGCATGGAATGGCATGGCAAGTCATGTTATGCAAGAGAATGTAAGAAAGATGCAAATGGAAGCCCAAATTAGGGTTTATGGATCAAACAACAAACAAAAACCAAAAACAGAAGCAAACCCTAAGATAAAAAATGGAAAATGCCACCCAAAGAAACCCTAAACCTATACTAAACCAAGGTCCAAAGGGGAGGTCCCAACTCTCAACCAATATCAAGTTATGATTTTTCTAAGTTATTAGGGTTTTTAGGGTTCCTAAACAAAAGAAATGCCAAACAAACTGAAAATGCAAGATCAAACCATGGCCATTTTATCCTAGAAACTACATGCTAAACACAAAACAATGCAAGAAGAATCAATGTCCAACCCTTTCCAGATAGGCAGAAATGAATTTTTGAACTTTGGATCAAATTAATGCACAAAAAATGATTTAATTCAATGGAAAATTCTCAAAATGCATCAAGATTAAAAAAGAAATTTGGTTTGAAGGTTGGACAATGTTTCTAAATGTCTTAGAACATTTCATGAATTTTTTTGTGATTTTTAAATACCTAAAAGTATTTTTAATAAATTAATTTCCATTAATCAAATAAAAATAATCTTTTAAATATTTAAAAATACTTTTTTAAAGATAAAAAATAAAATGAAAATATTTTTGTGTCATAAAAATTAATAAAACCTAGGAAAAAAAGTTTCATAATTTTGTAAGACTTTTTACTATTTTAAATAAATTAAACAAAACAAATAAGAAAAATATGAAAATAAATGAAAATAAAGGAAAGTCAACAAAATGGAGGGATGAGATTGAGTCTGAGTTTGAATTTGTTGACCACGCGCGTTATCCAAGGGTCCAGGTTGTTTCTGAGTTAATTAATTAAATTATGATTAATTAAACTAAACACGTGGATTAGGGCTAATTGGATGCATCTGGGCCTTCCATTCGCGCGGGGAGTCAAACATTTCAACGCATCCAACGCTCTAGATTCAAACTGGCTTAATGACAAGGATTAGGGCATAATCACATTCAGGCTGCCGGAGAAGACTTCCGGTCGTCTTCTCCGGCCAGCATCTCCCCTGAAAATCCCCCAAAACCCCAAAAACCTAACTAAAATGAAATCTAAGAATTGGGAAATGATCCCCACTCACTCACGAACCAAAACCCCATCTCAAAACAAATTTATATTTCCCCAGAAGCATGAATCGAAACAAACAAATTTTAGGGCACGCAAGTTTTAGAGATCAATTAAATGTTCATTTCATCACTATTTCAAAAACCAAAAGCACCAGGATACTCAGTGAAGCATAGAGAACAAGTTTAAAACAAAAGAAATGATTTCTGGAAAAAATATTTTTCAAGCTACCTGAGATTCGAAGCTTTCACTCTGATGACTTTCTGGCCACTTCCTTCAGTGCAATCCACTCCACTTGACCCTCTGGTGATGCTTGAATGCTCAAGAGGAATTTATGTTGGCTGGATGCGGAGTTTGACAAGCTTCTGCTCAAGCTCAGTCAGAAATGGCAGGGATGATTCAGGCAGTTTCAAGCCATTGTGAGTGGTTCTTTGTGATCAGAATAATGAGTGGAGAAGGTCTGTGGTGTTTGTTTGGTTGTTTGTGAGCTATGGAGAGAGTTTCGAATGAAACTGCAAGTTGAGGTGAGAAATGGCAATGGGGTGTTCTTGCTTGTTTCAGGCCTGGCTCTTGGTGGTTTGAGGTCTATGAAGTATGGTGAGTTGAAGTGTGGAAATGGCTTGGATGTTTGATGGCTGGGCAGAGAGATTCGAAGCAATATGCAGCTGGGGTGTGTTTTGTGAATGTCATCTTATGAAGTGTTTCAGCCTGGCCTCTTCATATCTTTGGCTTGCCAAGGGATATAGTATTTTAATCCTATAGGTCAGATGATGTGACCTGGCCTATAGTGATTGGTAAGTTTGCTTTTGCAAAAAAGTCAAATTTTGTGTAAGGAAAGTATGGCTCATGATCTAGGCTAGTACAAGATATGGTTCTGGTGCAGCATGGTGTGTGTTTGATGTTGGGAAGGTCCAGCAGCCAATGCATCAAGTGGAGAGAAGCACAATGATGTTTTTGCAAGTTGGCACACTTTTGAAACTTCATGAAAAAGTCTAGTTACACAAACCATAACCATGTGAAACCTTGGTCCAATTCTGACTTTTAGGACCTATTGAATGTTTGCATACTGGTTTGAAGTGAATTAGAAGTTGCAATTGGCTTTGGTTCATGATTTTGCAAAATTCTCATGTGAAGCATGCCTTGAAAATCAATGATTTTAGCCAACTTTGCCACACCATAACTTTTGATCCAAGAAGAATTTGATCATGTTCTTGTACTTTTTGAAAAGGGAAAGATGAGATCTACAACTTTCATGACCAAATTTTTTCCATTTGAAGCATTTTTGGATCAAGAATCAAGGCTTGAAAAATGACCTAAAAATGAGGCATTCTTGAAAAGTCAACTATGCCCAAAAAGTCAACATTTGCAAAACTTCCAAATTCTTGATTTCTATGAACTTCAACCTTCTTCCATGATCAAATAAAGATCATATACACTCAAAATGATGAAGATCACCCATTGGTTGGGTCATTGGGGGCCTCAGATGCCCTGATTTTGCACTGACTTGTCCAGAAAGTCAACCCTTGATCAGATGACTTCCCCCTGGAATTTCTTCATGAAAATTGATATGCATACTCCCTATACCATATAGAGACCAATGGAAACAAGAATGACCAAAAAATTTGGAGTTATGGCCTCTGAAACCAAAACCCTAATTTTAGGTCAACTGTGTAGTCAAACTTGGCTCTGCATCCACTCAAACCCTAGTTCTTGTGATTCTTTTGAAATATTGATTTTGAGAGGATGTTATATGATATATGAACACATATGGACCCCTTTGAAATGATTGGTAGCCTTTGGAGTGGCTCAAAGTGCCCTTGGATTGCTCAGATCACAAACCCTAGATGCAGATGACTTTGAATCTATGCAGTGAATCAAAAATGAGATATGAGGTGCTATGATTGTGTTTATGCATATGAAATGATCACAAGCCATGGTGAAATGGGTGAGGGCAAATTTTGGGTGTTTACAAATTTGGGGTGTTTACAGATATCAAATTTGGGGTGTTTACAGATATCAACCGACCCAGCAACCTGGTGGTGAGAGCCTTTGATGGTTCTAAGAGATCGGTTCTGGGTGAGATTGAGTTGCCTATAACGATTGGCCCGCAAACTTTCAAAACGACCTTCTACGTGATGGATATACAGCCCGCCTACAGCTGTCTATTGGGAAGGCCATGGATTCACGCCGCTGGCGCCGTGACCTCAACCCTTCACCAGAAGTTAAAATTCGAGTGGGAGGGTCAAGTCTTTACAATCTGTGGAGAGGAGGATATTTTTGTCAGCCACCTGGCTACCTATAAGTACATTGAGATGGATGGGGAGATCCATGAAACAATGAGTCAAGGGTTCGAGGCCTTGAATGTCAATGAGACATCTGCTGTACCTGGTACTTCAATATCATCATACCAACAAGCCCGGAAGGTTGTTGAGGGAGGAAGCGCCCAAGGCTGGGGCAAACTGTTATCGGTGGAGAAGAAAGAGGACAGATTTGGGTTGGGTTACAAACCAACTCAACAAGATCAATCAGAGGCTGCAAAGGAGCCCAACTTTGTGAGTGGGGGGATGCTCACCCCTGATGCTATCAACTGTTTGGAAGACGAGCTGGAAGAAGAACGCAACCTGGAAAGCTGGATTCGTCCAAAGATCCCGGGGAGCAGTATCTCAAACTGGTCTTCCCAGGAAATTATAAGAGTTACTCATGCAGAGTAATTATTATTTCCTGTATTTTTATAGCATGCATCAAAGTCTTGCATCTTGCCCAAGGTGACAAGACTCATTTTGTAATCGGGCCATCTGTACTTTTTGTGCAAACAAGATTAATCAATGAAATATCAGACATCTTTTTGCAAATGAGTCTTTTTTCTTTTCCGCTCACTGTTTTTCCATTTTTCTTTTTGTACAAAAAATAAATGGCAGTGTTTTCAAAATGACAACTTTATTTCACTTTTCTAAACAAGATTAAAATCAAATCACTAAAACGAACCAACTGAACCCTTGCAGAGTGTGCCTTCCAGACAGCACCGACAACAGCACGGCTATGACTTCGTATGACTTCGACAATCCGATCAATCAAGCTGATGAAGGGGTTGAAGAAGAATATGGGCTTCCTGAAGAGCTAGCCAGGTTGTTAAGACAAGAGGAAAAGGTTATTACCCCTCACCAGGAGGAGGTTGAAACGATCAATCTTGGTACAAATGAAGACGTGAAAGAAGTCAAAATCGGGGCCTGCCTGCAAGACTCAGTGAAGAGACAACTGATTGATCTGCTTCAAGAATATGTGGATGTGTTTGCTTGGTCGTATCAAGATATGCCAGGGTTGGACACCGACATTGTTGTGCACAGGCTGCCTTTGAGAGAAGAATGCCCACCGGTTAAACAGAAACTGCGCCGTACTCGCCCAGACATGGCAATGAAAATCAAGGAAGAGGTACAAAAGCAATGGGACGCCGGGTTCCTTGCTGTAACTAGCTATCCACCGTGGGTTGCTAATATTGTGCCTGTGCCTAAGAAGGATGGCAAAGTAAGAATGTGTGTTGACTACCGGGATCTGAACAGAGCCAGCCCGAAAGATGACTTCCCTTTACCTCACATTGATGTATTGGTGGATAATACGGCTCAGTTCTCGGTATTCTCCTTCATGGACGGATTTTCAGGATACAATCAGATTAAAATGTCACCTGAAGACATGGAGAAGACAACCTTCATCACACCCTGGGGCACGTTCTGTTACAAAGTGATGCCATTCGGACTGAAGAATGCTGGTGCCACATATCAACGGGCTATGGTAACATTATTCCACGATATGATCCATAAAGAAATCGAGTGTTATGTGGATGACATGATTGCCAAGTCCCTTACTGAAGAAGATCACCTGGTGAATCTACTGAAGTTATTCAAGCGTCTGAGGAAGTACCAATTGAAGCTGAACCCCAACAAATGCACATTCGGGGTACGATCTGGTAAGCTGCTGGGTTTTATTGTAAGCGAGAAAGGGATTGAAGTTGACCCTGATAAAGTCAAAGCCATCCAAGAGATGCCTGCACCGAAAACTGAGAAAGAAGTTCGAGGGTTCTTAGGTCGATTGAACTACATCTCAAGGTTCATATCTCACCTTACGGCGACCTGTGAACCCTTGTTCAAATTGTTAAGAAAGGAACAGACGGTCAGGTGGAACGAAGACTGCCAAAGGGCTTTTGACAAGATCAAGGAGTACTTACAAGAACCTCCAATCCTTATGCCTCCAGTGGAAGGAAGACCTCTGATCATGTACTTGACAGTATTAGAGGAGTCGATGGGGTGTGTGCTGGGCCAACATGACGAGTCTGGTCGAAAAGAGTATGCAATATACTACCTAAGCAAAAAGTTTACCGACTGTGAACAGCGTTATTCACTGCTCGAGAAAACTTGCTGTGCTTTAGCGTGGGCTGCTCGCCGACTGAGGCAGTATATGTTGACCCACACTACTTTGTTGATATCAAAAATGGACCCAGTCAAGTACATTTTCGAGAAGCCAGCTCTTACCGGACGGGTTGCAAGATGGCAAATGATTCTTACAGAGTATGACATCCAATACACATCTCAGAAAGCCATCAAGGGCAGTGTGTTGTCTGAATACCTTGCTGAGCAACCTATCGATGATTACCAGCCTATGAGATTTGATTTCCCTGATGAAGACATCATGTTCATAAAAACAAAAGATCATGAAGAGCCTATTCACACTGAAGGGCCTGACCCAGAAGAAGAATGGATTATGATGTTTGATGGGGCTGTTAATATGAATGGTCGTGGTGTTGGTGCAGTACTCATTACACCTAAGGGAGTTCACATGCCTTTCTCGGCAAAACTCACTTTCAACTGCACTAACAACGAAGCTGAATACGAAGCTTGCATTATGGGTCTTGAGGAAGCCATTGACCTCAGGATCAAGACATTGACTGTATTCGGAGATTCAGCTCTGGTAGTTAATCAAACCAACGGCAAGTGGTACACCCACCAGGATCATCTGATACCTTACAGGGATTATACAAGGAGGTTATTGACTTTCTTCACAACGGTCAAGCTTGAGTATATCCCTCGGGACGAGAATCAGTTTGCAGATGCTCTGGCTACCATTTCATCCATGATCAAAGTACAAGCTGCCAACTTTGTACCTCAAATTTCAGTGTCCAGACTCGACAGACCAGCATATGTATTCGCAGCAGATGTTGTCAAGGATGATAAGCCTTGGTTCCATGACATTAAGTGCTTCTTGGAGGATCAAACATACCCACCTGGGGCATCTTCCAATGATAAAAAGACTTTGAGAAGGCTTGCTGGTAGTTTCTTCCTGAATACTGATGGGTCTTTATACAAAAGGAACTTTGATATGGTACTCCTCAGATGTGTTGATAAGACAGAAGCAGATTTGTTGATGCATGAAGTGCACGAAGGATCCTTTGGTACCCATGCCGGAGGGCATGCCATGGCTAAGAAATTGTTGAGATCAGGGTATTATTGGATCACCATGGATGCAGACTGTTGTGCCTACGCCAGAAAGTGCCATAAATGCCAGATTTATGCAGATAAAGTGCATGTGCCTCCCAATCCTCTGAACATCATGTCTTCACCCTGGCCCTTTGCTATGTGGGGCATTGACATGATTGGTAAGATTGAGCCAACTGCTTCGAATGGCCACAGATTCATCCTGGTCGCCATTGACTATTTCACCAAGTGGGTTGAAGCAGCCTCATATGCAAACGTCACAAGGCAAGTGGTAGCCAGGTTTCTAAAAAGAGATATCATCTGTCGGTATGGAGTTCCCGAGCGAATCATTACTGATAATGGTTCCAACTTGAATAATAAAATGATGGCAGAGCTGTGCCGGGACTTCAAGATCCAACACCACAATTCTTCTCCTTACAGGCCAAAGATGAATGGCGCTGTTGAGGCAGCTAATAAGAATATCAAGAAGATTGTGCAGAAGATGGTAGTCACTTACAAAGACTGGCATGAAATGCTACCGTTTGCCTTGCATGGGTACCGCACGTCAATCAGAACATCCACTGGGGCAACACCGTATCAGCTTGTGTATGGTATGGAGGCAGTCCTACCTGTTGAAGTTGAATTACCCTCCTTGCGAGTACTGATGGATGTTAAACTGAACGAAGCAGAATGGGTCAGGTCCCGATACGAACAACTGAGTCTGATTGAAGAGAAGAGATTGGCTGCAATCTGCCATGGGCAGCTATATCAGAAAAGGATGAAGAAAGCCTTCGATCAGAAAGTCAGGCACCGAGAGTACCAAGTAGGAGATCTGGTGCTGAAAAGAATCCTCCCTCCTCATACAGACCACAGGGGCAAGTGAACTCCAAATTATGAAGGACCATTCGTAGTAAAGAAAGTTTTCTCTGGTGGAGCACTGATGCTCAGCACCATGGATGGTGAAGACTTCTCGTCCCCTGTGAATTCAGATGCAGTTAAAAAATACTTCGCATAAAAATGACCCGCTGGACATAAAAACAGAATGTAAGTCCAGGCAAAAATAGGGCATCCCGGCGAGTCAAAAACAGAATAAAAGACTCGGGCAAAAATAAGGGAAAATGAATAAAAATGTACGCCCGCTGAGTTGAAAAGCCGCATTGGACAGCTCAGGCAAAAATGGGTATCCCGATGGATTGAAAACCCGAAAGGGCGATCCATGCAAAATAAGGGAATAAGCGAACCACTGCATTATGAATTCGTTTGTATCACCTACAACTTGGTAAGCTTCAAAAGGATCAAGCTTCAATTAGAATCGACATTCTTCAGAAAGCAAGGTGAGAAGAACGTCAAAAGTCATACGGGTCGTAGTAAAGAGGAAGCTCCTCAAAGCGTCATCAACACTGCCAACATTTTGTTTCTCAATTTGTAACAATCTCTTCATTTCAGGGGATATGTTCCTTTGACTGTATCTTGCCAATTCAGGGCATATGAATTAATAAAATCAGATTTTCAGTCATGTCTCGTCTTGTACATTTTATTTGCAAAAAATGTCTGATGTCTAAAAGAAACTGATTGCATAAAATACAGATGTTTATCTTCAAACAAAAACATGCTTGCAGGAAATATACTTACTCTCAGAAGTGCCTAACTCCTATGACGGAATCCAGTAAGGATACCTCGGGATTATCTTGTGCGTTTCTCTATCTTTTTCAGGATTGCAGGTATCCAGAACGCAACTTGGGGCATGTAAGCTTCATCCCAGCAAGCTGACAAATCAACACTTAATTTTAGCGCCCGAGGTGCTCTCTCCCCAGCTGAGTTGCCTCTCATGACTTCCCCCAGTTTAGTTGACACTTATTACTTATCCCCATCAGAAGGACCAGGCATCACGGAAGGCGCCTATATCCCCGGCTGAGTCAAGGATCCTCTTCAACAGAATCCCTAGGGAGGTCTCTCAATGATCTCTCTTTATCCCCAGCCGAGTTGCCATTTCATCCTCAACCGAGTACAAAAGTCAGGGAATCATCTCCCCACAGAGCTCCAGCCTCTATCCAGAAGAGCGGCGCATAGAAGATCACAACAGAGTGAAGGAAGCTTCTACAAACCCCAGCTGGGTTTCTCTTTCATGAGGATAGTTCTATCAATGACCCATATCCCCAAGCAAATATCATATCATCAGATCTACCAGTGATCTCACCCCCAGCTGGGATGTTTACTTCAAGCAGATCGGCCAGAGACCTTCGCAGCAACGGGATCCGAATCTCGGTTGGGTATCTTTGCATAATCATAGCATTCGCATCATATTTACCCACAAAGCGTAGCATTCCGTTTTAACACGGAGCATTACGGCAAAAATCCAACACATAGCATAATCATAAGCCATGTTTTGAATCAGCACTTGTGAATAAGCGACAGTTCATCAACGTACAGAAAAATCCCCACCAGGGTCCCCAGCGAACACAGCTGCCTCTCATTCACGAACACCAGTATATACTCATTTTGACACCCGTCCGTGCCATCTTTCCCCAGTAAAGTCGCCTGAGTACTCTTTACAAACGAAATCACCCGTATTACAGATACTTCCTGACACCCGTCCGTGTCAAATCACCAGCAAAAAGCCAAAGGCGTCCTCTTTGCACTCACATATACCTATACATTTCCTTGACACCCGTCCGTGTCGTATCCCCAGCGCAGTCGCCTACATTTTTACAACCCATATACTTGTTGATATTATTACACTCTTCTCCTTTTGACACTCGTCCGTGTCACTCTCCCCAGCAGTTAAACACTCATCTATACGATACTACTCATACTACTCATACTTATACAGATACCCGTCCGTATCTTGTATATACCGGTTACATCCCCACAGATTCGACGTTGGTTCATGTTCTCTGTTAACCAGATGGTACTCGTCCGTATCATCATCTCAGAATATGCGTCTAGCGTTTGTTTCTACATGATACCCGTCCGTATCATAGTCTTAAGGATGCTCGTCCGCATCTTTAATCCATACACTGTGTCAAACACTTATGTCTTCTTGAATATAGACACCCGTCCGTGTCTACTTTTCCCCAGAAGAGTCCTCTCAGATTCAACACTCGTCCGTGTTCTCAGTTAACCAGTTGATACTCGTCCGTATCATCATCTTTGAACACGCGTCAGTTTTTGTTTCTACCCGATACTCGTCCGTATCGTAGTCTTAAGGATGCTCGTCCGCATCTTTAATCTATACACAAAAATCTAAACACTTATACCTTTTGTTTCTTGGATGTAAACACCCGTCCGTGTTTACTATTCCCCAGTAGATCGCCACCAAAGCAAATTTTCTTCTTTTCATCTGACACTCGTCCTGTGTCATGATAAACTTCGAGAGCAGCCGTACCCTGCTAGGTGGTCGTCCTCCACCTCTTGATGGTCATCCTCCATCATGCTCATCCGATGGCCATCCCCATCGTTGTTTTTAGCAGCCGTCCCCTGCTAGGTGGTCGTCCTCCACCTCTTGATGATCGTCCTTCATCATTTTATCCAATGGCCGTCCCCATTGTTGATTTTTGGTTATCTGGCACTCGTCCTGTGTCATGAGAAACCTCGAGAGCAGTCGTCCCCTGCTAGGTGGTCGTCCTCCACCTCTTGATGGTCGTCCTCCATCATGCTCATCCGATGGCCGTCACCATCGTTGATCTTTTATCCGGCATTCGTCCTATGTCGCGATATTTTCGGCAGCCGTACCCTGCCAGGTGGTCGTCCTCCACCTTAGATGACCGTCCCTCATCTTAACCCCAACAGAGCAGCCGTCCCCTGCTAGGTGATCGTCCTTCACCTTTGATGACCGTACCTCATCATCTGTTTATTTCATTTATTCTTTAACCCGATGGTCGTCCCCGTCGTGGTCCCTTTTCCTTTTCTTTTTAGCCCGATGGCCGTCCCCATCGTCGGTTACTTTGCTTTATGAACTTGATGGCCGTCCCCGTCATGTTTCACCAATTCCCAGAGAATCTTACAACTTTATCTTGATGGCCGTCCCCATCATGATTTTATTCTTCCCAGCCAGTCGGCCGTCCCCGTCTTGGCTTTACCTTTTATCCCCAGCATGTCGGCCGTCCCCGTCATTGCTATTTACCCAGCAGTCGTCCTCTGCTCGACGGTCGTCCTCCGTCGCCTACACTTTACAATATACTTTATTTTCCTTTGCAATCTATATCCCTTTTCTTCTTCATTCTGTGAGTGCAAATTTTGGACTGTCTTTGGTATTCAACCACAAGTTATCTTGTTTGCCTGATAAGCCGTCGCTTACATCCTGCACAGCTAACTCATGTTTGAATAGGGGCAGCTGTAAACACCCCAAATTTGACCTCACCCATTCACACCATGGCTTGTGATCATTTCATATGCATAAACACAATCATATCATCTCATATCACATTTTTGATCCACTGCATAGTTCCCAAGTCATCTGCATCTAGGGTTTGTGATCTGAACAATCCAAGAGCCTCTTGAGCCACTCCAAGGGTCATCAATCACTTCAAGGGGGTCCATGTGTGTTCAAGCATCATATTATATCCTCTTAAAGTCAAGAATGTCAAAGAATCACAAGAACTGGGATTGGTATGGATGCAGGGCCAAGTTTGACTGCACAGTTGACCTAAAATTAGGGTTTTGGTTTCAAAGGCCATAACTCCAATTTTTTTGGTCATTCTTGTTTCTATTGGTCTCTATATGGTATAGGGAGTATGCACATCAATTTTCATGAAGAAATTCCATGGGGAAGTCATCTGATCAAGGGTTGACTTTCTGGATAAGTCAGTGTAAAATCAGGGCATCTGAGGCCCCCAATGACCCAACCAATGGGTGATCTTCATCATTTTGAGTGTATATGATCTTTATTTGATCATGGAAGAGGTTTGAAGTTCACAAAATTCAAGAATTTGAAGATTTTGCAAAGTTGACTTTTTAGGGCATGGTTGACTTTTCAAGAATATGTCATTTTAGGTCATTTTTCAAGCCTTGATTTTTGATCCAAGAAAGCTTCAAATGGAAAAACTTTGGTCATGAAAGTTGTAGATTAGATCTTTCCCTTTTCAAAAAGTACAAGAACATGACCTAATTCATTTTGGATCAAAAGTTATGGTGTGACAAAATTGGCAAAAATCATTGATTTTCAAGATGTGCACTAAATGGAAAGTTTGCAAGATCATGAACCAAGGCTGCTTGTAACTTCTAATTGTCATCAAACCATTACACAAGCATCATGCAACTCTTAAAAATCAGATTTGAACCAAGTTTCTCATGGTTTATGGCTTGTTGGACAAGGAAATCACATGTGAACCAAAATGAGCCAACTTGCAAAACTCATGATCACACTTCCTACCACTTGCTACATTGGATGCTGAGCTTTGCTAGCCCTTCCCCTCACCCTTGCTGCGCCAGCCCCATGCTTTGTACTAGCCTAGAACCAAGCTCATGCTTTCCTTACACAAAGAGTGGACTTTTGGCAAAAGTGAACTTACCAATCAATAAAGGCCAGGTCAAATCATCTGACCTATAGGATTATTTTATACTATCCTTTAGCAAGCAAAACATATCAAGAAGCAAGGCTGAAAGAGATCACAACACCATACACACAAAACTCACCTCATTTGCATCTCTCTTCGAATCTCTCTGCCCAGCTCACAAACATTCAAACCAGCTTCACTAATCATCTCACCATACTCCATTAAGCCAAAACCAACAAAGAACCAAGCCTGAATCAAGCAAGAACACCACTTCTCCATTTTCACCCCAACTTGCAGTTTCTTTCGAAACTCATTCCACAGGCCATAAACATCCAAACAAACTCCACAAACCTTCTTAAAACATCACCCTGATCACAAAGAACCACTCACATTGGCCTGAAACTGCCTGCATCACCATTGCCATTTTCAACTGAGCTTGAGCAGAAGCTGTTCAAACTCTTCATCTAGCCAGCATAAACTTCTCCAAAGCATTCAAGCATCATCCAGAGGTCATAAGGAGTGGATTTCACAAGGAGGGGAGGTCAGAAAGTTGCTGGAGTGAAAGCTTCGAATCTCAGGTAGCTCAAGAACTTTTTTTCCAGAAATGGATTTTTAAGGTCTAAACTTGTTCTCCATGCTTCACTGATTGTCCTGGTGCTTTTAGTTTTGAAAATGGTGGTGAAATGAGAATTTAATTGCTTCCTGAAACTTTTTTGCCCTAGTTCTTGTTTGCTTCGATTCAGCCTTTCCTGGAAAAATAAATTTGTTTTGAGTGAGGGTTATGATTCGTGAGTGAGTGGGAAACATTTCTGTTCAATTAGATTTCATTTTCATAGCGTATGGAGTGAGTTTGAAGTTTGGGGTGAACGGAGAAGATGACCGGAACACTGTTCCGGTCATCTGAAAGTGATTAACGGCGTAATTAGGGTTTAAGCATTAATTAGTCATTTTTGAATTTGGACCGTGAGATCTGGCGCCAAGTCAACTCCCGCCCTGGCCATTTTAAATCTCACGCGTTGGATCTGTTGACTTCTATTTAATTCAGTTTAAATTCATTTTTATTTCATTTCTTTTCATTTAATTTGCCTAATTTATTTAAAATAGTAAAAATTGCTTAAAAATTATGGAACTTTTTCTCAAGAGTTTTATTAATTTTTATGACACAAAAATATTTTTATTTTCATTTTTAGCATTAAAAAAGTATTTTTAAATATTTGAAAGATTATTTTTAATTGATTAATGAAAATTAATTCATTAAAAATACTTTTAAGTATTTAAAAATCACCAAAAAATTCATGAAATGTACCAAGACATTTAGAAACATTGTCCAACCTTCAAACCAAATTTCTTTTTTGATCTTAATGCATTTTGATAATTTTTCATTGAATTAAAATCATTTTTATGCATTAATTTGATCCAAAGTTCAAAAAATCATTTCTGCCTATCCATGAAGAGTTGGACATTGATTCTTTTTGCATTGCATTGTGTTTAGCATGTAGTTTTTGAGATTAAATTGCCATGATTTGATCTTGCATTTTCAAATTGTTTGACATTTCTTTTGTTTAGGAACCCTAAAAACCCTAGAAACTTGTAAAAATCATAACTTAAGATTGGTTAAGAGTTGAGACCTTTCCTTTGGGTATTGGGTTAGTATGGGATTAGGGATCCTTTGTGGGGCATTTTCAATTTTTTATCTTAGGGTTTGCTTCTGTTTTTGACTTTTGTTTGATGTTTGGTTCATAAACCCTAATTTGGGCTTCCATATGCATCCATCTTGCATTCTCTTGCATAACATGACTTGCCATGACATTTCAAGCATCCATTTGATTCATTTGACATCATAAGACATATAGAAAGCATGTTTGATCATTGCATCATGTATTTGCCATGTTGTATGCCATGTGTACTTCATAACTTTTCATGTATGATCATGTTTCTTAACTTGTTTCATTTACATCCATGAACTTGTATGATCATCCTCATGTGTTGTTTCATGTTTGTAGCATCTCATAGCATCATTAGCATCATGTATGTGCTTCTGGTTTTGTTTCTCATCATGTCATTGCATTCCATTTGACATTGCATTGCATTGCATTCCTTTCACTAACTTTTCAGGTGGTAGGTAACTCTGAGAAGTGAATTTGCCTTCACTTCTCATAACTTTTCTTTTCATCTCTCTTACATCCATTGCTGCATTTTTATATGTGTTTGAGTTTGAGCTTGCTCATTCCTCTTCTTCTTACTTTCTTTCTTCAAGTGATTTGACTTCTTGAATGAAGCAAGTTACTTTGCTTCTCTTGATCCTTTCATCTGCTTCCTGGTGGTTCCATTGAAGATCTTCTCTTGAAAACCTCACAAACCTTAGGGACAACCAAGCATGATAATGATTAGGGTTTTGATTAGTCTCCCCTCTTAGTTTTACCTTTGTGTCTCTTTTGAGTCTTCTCTTCTCATCTCATAATCAGGGACTAAACCCTAAAGGCTTTAAGGCTTTGTGATTAAGCTTATGCCTGCATCCTTCTCTTAGGATGGAGTGTATAACTTTAATCCTAAGTGTTAAACCCTTAATGTGTTTAAATCTCTTAATCAATTCACTTAATAATCATCAAGACATCACACTTGTAACTTGGGTCTTGCATCAGGGTTCTAATTCTTCCTTAATTGGTTAAGAAGGACTAACCCTAGTGTTAATGGACAAGTCCCCCTCAAGTTGTCTTACAAACCCTAAAAAACACTTCATCATCATATCATTAAATAAAATCCACTTAATCAAAGGCTTGTTTTGTCATGAGTTTAATCCCTAATCATGGATTAAGTTGAGGAGCTTTCCTCAGCTTAAACATTCTCATCTATTATCCTTCTTTTAGGATGGTGTAATGAGTCTGTTTAATCCTTGATTATGGCTTAACCTCATTACTCAACACTAAACAAGAATCACCAAAAAATATATAATTAATCACAAGTAGGTTAATGATCTTAATCCTACACCAAAGGTGATTAAGTGTGTAAAGCTGACTTCACACTTAAGGTACTCTCATTACCCCTAATCAGAGGGAAGATGTGATGAGTTTACTAAATCCATTGGTTTAGACTTAAGCTCATTAACTTATGACAAAATCCAAAAGCAATAAAAGACTGAAAACACAAAAAACAAACAATAATCGTCTCCTTCGGGATTCTTTTCTCATCTCACTCACTCAAAAAACGAGAGCTCGCTTCTTCCGTCTAATGCAAGACAGTTTGCACCTGAGCCAGACAGGTCATACACTTAAGCATAGACAAGTAAGCAGTTCACAAGTCAATTCATTTTTTCAGTCTCTTTGGGTCGAACTACGGTGTTCTGACTTCCTCATTGCACGAGAGGATACGTAGGCATAACTTAACAGTTATCGAACAAAAGTCTCTGTATATTCCCCCTCCTTTCAGCTTCATTCTTTTAAGCCTCATAGTCGTGAGCATTTCACTCTTATTCTTACACTGACACATCATTATACACTTCACTTCTTTTACACTGACACCTGTACATTCTTTTCCAGTTACTTTATACACAAATTGCACTGACACTACCCCTTTAAAACACAAATCTTTTAAGCGTGGATCCCGTCGAGTACGACGGACAATCTGGGTGCTAATACCTTCCCAGGTTGTAACCAACCCCCTTTCTCAGTCTCTCTGGTTCGCAACCGTCTTATCCATTCTCTTTCAGGTCTATGCAGCATTGCCTTTCCTCCGGGATAAAAATGCCTAGCTGGCGACTCTATTCATCTCCAGTGAGTTCACGGCTGTGTGTTCTCACTGTCCCTCTCGCCGACCGTTCGCGTCTGTACCTTTATCTGGGCCATTCCCATTTATCGGGAGCGACACATGAGCTATGATAAGATACATGCTTGTCCTAACTATTGCATTTTGTTTCGTAACGAATATGCAACGTTAACTGAGTGCCCTAAATGCGGTTTGTCTCGATATAAGAAAAGATTGTCTCCCGCAAAAGTCTTATGGTATTTTCCGATAATTCCGAGATTTAGGCGCATGTTTCGTAGTGAAACCGATGCAAGACATCTTACTTGGCATGCAGATGAAAGAATTATTGATGGAAAGTATCGGCATCCGGCTGATTCACCACAGTGGTCGAAGATTGATAATGATTATCCTGAGTTTGGATCAGAAGCAAGAAACCTTCGATTGGCATTATCTACTGATGGAATGAACCCACATGGTCTTCAAAGTATCTCACATACCACATGGCATGTGATTCTTATGATTTATAACCTACCTCCGT
>CAWYPZ010000150.1:5000-22500 GCA_963966055.1 Lathyrus aphaca | reverse complement strand
GTTTTCTCTTCAATTCAAGCTTCGATACTTGCAACAATTACCGAAGCACTCCTCCGCTTCGTAGGTTGGTGATTTTAATCGCTTCTTCTTTAAGTTATTCTCTTCATCTCGCCACTTTTGGCATTCTTTAAGGGCTTTTCGCTTTGTTCGAATTAATTCCGTTCGATTGTGTGTTGTTTGCATTTTTGTGATTTTTGTTGAATTAGTTTTTTAAGGTGTTAATAGATATAGGTGTTAGCATGTGTAAATAAGCTCCGAATAAGTCGAAATTAGTGTTAGCATGTTCCTAGGTAGGTTAGGGATCCCAAGAAGTGAGTTGGTGGCCAAAAGCACTTATTTTAAAAGCTTTTTTTTCAATTCTGTGCAGTGTTAACCGGTTAACGCATGTGGTTAACCGGTTAACGCATGCGTTTTTGGCCAATTTGCTTCTGTTTTGGGTCTGTTAACCGGTTAACCTATATGGTTAACCGGTTAACGCTGTGAATTTTTGTGTTTTTGGTTTCTTTGATTGCTCATCCCTAAGTCCTAGTGCCTTTAATGTTCATACTTGTTTAGGTAGTGATTTTAGGGAATTTTTGAATCCATTTCCAGTAGCTAGTTCCCCCATTTCGAGTCGTTTCGACACGATTCCGTTTATGTTGCGTTTTATGCGGTTTTTGTGTGTTTCTTTGTGCATGCCTTGATTTCTTGCATTTTGTTGCTATGTTCATATATCATTAGGTATGTAATAATCATGTTGCATCCTGGTTTTTTTATGTTTGCATTGCATTAAATCATTTTTGCATTTCATTATGTTGATGTATGTTGCATTTTGCATAATCATGTGAATGTGCATTTGGTGTTATTTTGTTGCATATTTGATCACATCACTCATGTCAATTTAGTGCTGAATTTTGTATTAAGTTTAGCATTATTGGTGTGCCATCATGTTGCATATTCATAATCAAGATCATCGTGTTCAAATGCATGTTCATGATGAGATTAGTGATTTTTGCATTGAGTTTGTGCATTAAAAAATAAAAATAAGCAATTCTGGATTTTACATTTTATAGCTGTTGTTGTGCATAAGTGCTGTAAAAAGTGTGCTGTTTGTTGTGTACATGCTGCATTTGACTTTTACACCTACTTTTTCATGCTGCATGCTGGCTGTAAAAAGCTGGTGGGTGTTAGGCATTGTTTTCATGGCTGTTTGTGTAATAGGGGCTGTAATAGGTGCTGTATTTTTGGTTTTAGCATTTTTCTAGTTCCTTTAGAATCAAAATAGGGTCTAGTTTAGGTCCAAATTTAATTAGGATTTAATTAATGGGTGTTTGCCTTATTTTTTTTAATAAAAATGTGCACTAATCACTTGTTTTGTAGTGGGGAAGATTGAGGTAAGTTTACTTCATTTTATCCTTTATTTTCTATGCATTTCTTTTATGCATTTTATTCATTTTTTCTTCCATATTTGTGTTTGGTAGGATTCCCCCTTGTTAGGATCAACTTACCTTCCTTAGGAAGTAAGTTATATCCTATCTCTTCTTTCTTTTCCTTTTGCCCACTAGGATTAGAATACCTCATTAACCATAGGATCACTTTGTAAATAAATAACTTAGGATTGAGTCTTAGTCCCTTAGATTTTTCCTTTTATCAACTTGAGTCATTCTCTTTCTCATCTCAAAAGAAAAGTAATAAAACACTTAATAAAAACCGAGCAATCTTGTACGACACGAGACTTTGTTGCGGAGTGTTTATACGCGTCCTGTTTCGGGGCGAGGTGTAAATACTTCCCGCGATGGATAGGTCTTAGTACAAGACAGTTCACAAACAGATTCAAAAAACCCTTCTTTTTAAAAGCCAAAAACAAACAATAACCGACTATCCTGCGGGAACTTCTTTTCTCATCTCATTCACTCACAACGCGAACTCGCGACTACTTGTCTCGCATGCAAGACGGTTAACGCACTCGTACCAGACGAGCCTGCAACACCTGAGCATAGACATACGCAGTTCCAGCTGTAAAAAACACAAACAAATAGTTCCCGCCTAGGTTAGGCGAACTACGTCGACTCTGATCCTCATTATCCCGATGAGGTACGTAGGCAGCGGGGTAGGGCCCGTTCGAGCACATTCTTTATTTTCCCTACATTTCCCCTTTTCTTTCCTTTTTCTTATTTCAGTTTCATTTCTCATTTCAATCCCAGTTCCAGTTAGCGGTTTTATTCAGCAGCATTCATACTTTTATCACCCTTTGAAACAAACAAGCAAGCGTGGATCCCGTCGGGTACGACGGACGATCTGGGGTGCTAATACCTTCCCAGGTCGTAACCGACTCCCGTACTCAGATCTTTGGTTCGCAAGGCCTTGTCCTTTCCTTCTTCCTCAGGTTTGTGCAACATTACCTTTCCCATTCATTCGGGATAAAAATGTCTGGCTGGCGACTCTAACCTTTTCCGCGCCACTTTCGCGTTTGTACTAGGATGAAAATCCCGGGAGCGACAGTATGTATATATATATATATATATATATATATATATATATATATATATATATATATATATATATATATATATATATATATATATATATATATATATATATATATATATATTCATACATACATATATATACATATATACATATATATACATATATATATATATATATATATATATATATATATATATATATATATATATGTATGTATGTATGTATGTATATATATATATATATATATATATATATATATATATATATATATATATATATATATATATATATATATATATATATATATATATATATATATATATATATATTCATACATACATATATATACATATATATTCATACATACATATATATACATATATATACATATATATTCATACATACATATATATACATATATATTCATACATGCATGCATATATACATACATATATACATATACGTAAATGCATGTATATATATGTATGTATGTATGTATGTATGTATGTATGTATGTATGTATGTATATATATGTAGAGTCAATCCTAGCGCATGTTGGCTTTGTTTCTTTGGGTGTTTATCTGTTTGATGCTGAGTGCTTTAGTTTAGCTTTACTGTTTATTTACAGTTTTTACTTTACAGCTTTACTTTATCGCATTTATTTACCGCTTTCAGTATTTTATTTTCCATGCATCATATTATACTGGACTGTCTGGCTGTGCTGGTTTTCATTTTTTCTGTGGGTTGGGAGTTACTGTGAGATAAGCCAAATACCCGGCTTGAGTGCACCATAGGATTAGCGTGGACATGTTGTGCTCGCATGGTTACATGATGAGTGGTGATGTGTTCCACACCCAGGTTGCGACTGTCTTGGGACTATTCTGTGTGGGGGTTCTTCCCCACTTCAGGGTACAACCTTGATAGTTATGTGCAGCTGGGGACCGATCATTGAGAACCTTAATGGAAACAACCCTCTCCAGTGATGACAGTGGCAGACCACATTTGTTGGCAAACCCATTCGCATCCGAGGGTCCATTGGGAACTCGCATAGGATGGCCTGGTTCTCTCATAGGAATTCAGTTAAAGCAAACTGTTCGTATGACGATAGTATTGTACCCTTCGGGATGAATGTACTATTGTTTCTCGATTCAGTGCTTGAAGCTGGAGACTTGTGAGGGATGCTTGTTTTTCCGGATTCAACTGAGACCTCCCTGAGTAGTACATAATGCCAAACCGATTCCCTGATTTGGTCATGAGCCATTTCTCGGAAATGGTGAACGTATTATTGCTATTCGGCTTTGAGAGTCCGTGAGGTTGACCCGAGTAGCACACCCGTGAGATTGGGAGGGGTTTACAGGTTTGCAGGAACCCTGGTACCTTCAGCATACCCACTTTGCCATTGGTTCAGTTTTGTGATCTGGATTTCTGTTCTTAATTTATGGACCCCGGATCAGAGGGGTGATTATTGTGATATCTGGATTTTGAGACCGTGCACTGACACCTGATTATATGATTGGAACATCACAGACACTTCACTGATCACATGCCTTGCCTTGCATAAGCATCATATCATCATTAATCATTTGTGTTTCTTTTATTCTCAGGGTCTACATTTATTCCCGGTTCCTGGCCATATTATTGCTTCAGAATGGAAGACGTCAAAAAGAGAACTGTGCACTACAAATTCTTCGATACTAAGATGGATCTGATCAACCAATTGGTGTCTCTGATTACCCCGGGTCATTTGGGCTACTTCAAGGAAACGTATGGTGACATTTTGGATCTGGTATTCAACTTGGATAATTCTCAGAGGAGCGCCATTCACACTTTGTTGCAGTATTATGATCCGCGGCTTAGGTGCTTCACATTTCATGACTTTCAGTTGGGTCCTCTGTTGGAAGAATATGCTGAGATTATGGGAGTTTCAATCAAGGATCAGCTTCCTTTTAATTCGGAGATGACAAGACCAACTCACGATGATATTGCTAAGGCTCTTTATTTGAGCCCGTCAGAGGTGTCTTCTAATCTGGTTTCCACCAAAGCAGGAGTACTTGGTTTTTCCTTAGAGTTTCTGGTCAAGAGAGCTGAAGAACGTGCCGTGGAGAAGAAGTGGGATTCAGTTTGTGCTATCTTGGCGTTATCTGTGTATGGGATAGTTTTATTGGCTGACATGGACAAGTTTGTGGACATGAATGCCATTCATTTGTTTGTGTTGAAGAATCCGGTGCCCACTCTCTTGGGTGATCTGTATTATTCTGTGCATTACAAAAATGAGAAGAGGCGAGGAGGTCTTGTTAAATGTTGTGCTCCTTTATTCTACAAATGGGTTATGAGACATTTGCCTACTACTGAGAGTTTTGCGGATCCTAATTCTACTTGGGCTCAGAAGCTAAGTACTTTGTCTGCTGGAAATATCAGGTGGTTTACTTTGAAGTTGAAGGGAAAGAATTTCATTACTAGTTGTGGTAATTACCCTAATGTGCCTTTGTTAGGAGTATCAGGATGTATTAACTACAATCCCATCCTCTTAAGAAGACAGTTAGGGTATGCGCTCAAGGAGGTTCCTGATGAGTCTGAATTATTCCAAACCTTCTATTTTCCGGTGAAAGACAATCTTCCTTTGGTTCAAAAAGCTGCAGGGTCCTGGAAGATGATTAAGAGGAAGGGTATAGCATGTCTGGGCAAGAGCAACAATCGAATGTTTCCTGAATTTGAAGCCTGGATAAAGAATGAGGTTCAAGCGGCTCCAGTTCCTTTTTCTGTGCCAACTCCGCCACCTGCTACGGTACCTTTGGAGGAATATCAGAAGTTAGAGGCTTTGGTTAAGCAACTGAGGGTTGAAAATCAAGAGGCTCTTAATTCTTGTCAAGCGCTGATGATCCAGAACCGTCAATTGAAAGATAGAGCTGAGCAAGCCGAGGAAATAGTCCGTCTTAAGCAGAAAGATTTTGAAGATAGAGAGCTCTACTTCCGAAAGAAAGGTTTAGCTGAGACTCACAAGACGGCCCAGCGCCGAAGAGAGAAGAAGGATCTTAGTGAAGCCAATGAAGCTGTTACTTTATGGCAGGAGAAATGGGACGAAAATCTGAAGAAACAAAAGGAGTTAGACGCCAAGCACAAACAGGAAGTCAAAAGCCTTCAGGATTCTCTAGATGGGCAGAAAGAACTTCTCAGGAAAGCTTATTATCAAGAGGAAGATCGTATCCGGCGCGTAACCGAAAGTCAGCAGGCACTGAAGGAAGCTCAAAAGGAGATTGAAGACTTAAAGTTGAAAGCTGATGTGAAAAGGTCGAAAGCCGAGTCGAGTCAAAGCAAGGAGAATGAAGCAGCATTTCTACAGCAGATCGAGGAGTTGCACGCTTCTTCTGATACGAGGGACCTCCTCATTCAGAAGCTTATCCAGGAGCCCGGTCATCTAGATGTGGGTCAGCTGTTCCAGAGCGTCAAATGCCTTAGCTGGAGATTGAAAGATATAGAGTTCCCTAGTGTGTAATTTCGTATTGTTGTACTTGGATTACCCACAGGCTTGTTGTGGGATTCCTTATATGTGATGTACTTTTGTTATTGTGATTGGCACCCTTCGGGGACCTTGTATTTTCAAACTCCAGTTTATATGATTGATTTGTTCCGGATTTCTTGTTCGTTATTTGCACCAACACGGGGTAATGAGCACCAGTTTTTCACGGCCGTCATTATGTCTGAATATTATTTGGGTCTTCTTCCCAATTCTTATCTTCTTAATGCCAGGACCGGATACAGTAAAATACCCGGGAATAAAAGGAACACATTGCATTGCATACGCATCATTTGCATTTTGTCTTTGTCTTTGCAGGTTTTTCTTCGAGGTGTCTAATTTATCTGTGTTCATCAGGCAAAGATTGCGAGGGCCGCCAAGACCCGGTACATTCGACAGAATATTCCTCATCGGTACGCGACCCGCAGTAATCAAAGAACAGCAATGGACGCCATGCAGACGGAACTCAACAATGTCCATACTAAGATGGCAGAATTTGTGACTCTGATGCAGGGGATGGCCCAGGGGCAGCAGGAGCTGAGAAATGCAATTCAAGGGTTAACTCCTCCTAACACTAATGCCCAGGAAACTACTTCCGGCGGACTAGGGGCTCCTCCCAATACCAACAACGGTACAGGTGGACCTCATGTTCCAGATCCAGCTATGGCTGCGTATGTTCCTGTGCAGGACAGGCAGGAAGACCGATTCCAGTACTTCAACAACGATATGGGTTTCGGCGGTGACGGAAATCTCAACGACTTCTTGGTGCTTGCGGAGAAGGTCAAGGCCTTAGAGTGCAAGGACACTTTGGGAATCGACGTGTCAGATATGGGTTTAGTACCTGGGGTGGTCATTCCACACAAGTTCAGGCCACCAGCATTTGATAAATACAACGGCAACTCTTGCCCGAAAACTCACCTACAGGCTTTCTACAGGAAGATTGCGGCTCACACGCGAGATGAGAAACTATGGATGTACTATTTCCAGGATAGCCTTTCTGGAGGATCCTTGGAGTGGTACATGAAGTTGGAAAGAAGTTCTATCAGAAGCTGGAAGGATTTGGGAGAGGCCTTCCTCAGACAATATCAATACAACATTGACATGGCACCTAGCCGTACTCAGCTCCAAAGCTTGACACAGAGGAGCTCGGAGAGCTTCAAGGACTATGCACAGAGGTGGCGTGAGGTGGCCGCCCGAGTACAACCACCTTTACTGGAGAGAGAGATGGTCGATCTTTTCCTGAATACCCTCCCAGGGCATTTCATGGAAAGGTTGGCTGGTTGTTCCTCAAGTGGTTTTTCGGACATTATCCTGACTGGAGAAAGAATCGAAAGCTGGCTCAAACAGGGGAAAATTCAAAATGGAAGCGCTTCAACGTCTGGTATCAAGAAACCCTTTGTGAAAAGGAGGGAAGGAGAAACAGGAGCAGTATACGCGCAGAGAGGAATGATGCGCCAAAGATATTATCAACAAGTGGCCCCCGTCACTATTTCAACTCCTCCAGTTCAACAGCAGGTTCAGCCTCCACAGCCGCAACGCTCACAGGGGTATCAGCCAAGACCCCCTCGTCCGTACTATTCCCAGAGGGCGAAGGATAGACATATTGAAGCTCCACCAATGTCTTACTCCCAACTGTTGAAGAATCTCCTGCAGCTTCAAATGATTCAGCTCCGTACCTTGCAACCTCCGAGGCCAGGCCAAATTCCTGAAGGTTATGATTCGAATGCTAGATGCGAGTTTCATTCTGGAGCTCCCGGCCATAGTACTGAGAATTGTAAAGCATTGAAGCATGCTGTTCAGGACTTGCTGGATTCTAAAGCAATCAATTTCGCTCCTTCTCCTAATGTGCTGGAAAATCCCATGCCTCATCACAGGGGCACGGTTGGTGCAATTGGTGAAGGGGAGAAATTGAATCTGGTGGATGATGTAGATGACTTGAAGACTTCATTGGTTGCTATCAAGTTTTGTTTGTTAAAGAAAGGTATTTTCCCCGGATGCGAAGATGATTGTTCAGAATGTACAGAAGCTACCAACGGTTGTAAACGATTGAAGGTCGGAATTCAAGGTATGATTGATGAAGGAGTGCTGCAATTTGACAAGATCGTGAAAGAAAGTGAAGTATCTACGGTGACTATCTTTTATGATCCATCCCAAGTTCCCTCGCGTGCCAGAGCGGCGCCAATAACTATTACTACTGCTGGACCCATAATGTACCAAAGTGATAGAGCAGTTCCTTGGAACTATGGTGGTGAAGTGTATTACAAAGGCCAGAGGCAAGAATTGGCCACGACTAGTATAACCCCAGCTCAAGTAGAGAATGTTGGAGTAGGGGGTTTTACTCGAAGTGGAAGATTGTTTGCGCCGGAAGCATTGAGAAACAATGTGATACCACCTAGAGATACTGCCGAAGCCCAAGCAAGAGCCAGAGGGAAGCAACCTGTAGTTGTCAATGATTCAGCTCCATCAGCTGACCCAGATCTCACCTTTGATAAAGAAGCCGAAGAATTCCTGAGGATCATCAAGAAGAGTGACTATAAGATTGTAGATCATTTGCAGCAGACGCCGTCAAAGATTTCCATCTTATCATTACTTATGTGCTCGGATTCTCACAGGAAGGCCCTTTTGAATATTCTGAACAAGGCATACGTGCCTCAGGATATTTCTGTGAACCAGTTAGAAACGGTGGTGTCCAGCGTTAATGCCAGTCATGGATTGGGTTTCACAGACTTGGACTTAACTTCTGATGGGCGTGCTCACAATCGGGCATTGCATATTTCTTTGGAATGCAAAGGTGCGGTGCTCTCCCATGTGCTGGTGGATACTGGTTCATCTCTGAATGTCTTGCCTAAGAAGGCATTGATGAAGCTAGACTATGATGGAGTGGTGCTAAGGCCCAGTGATTTAGTAGTCCGAGCGTTTGATGGATCAAGAAGATCGGTATTTGGAGAGGTGGAGTTACCTATTAAGGTAGGTCCACAAGTCTTCAATACCACATTTTACGTGATGGATATCCAGCCGGCATATAGTTGTTTACTTGGAAGGCCCTGGATACACTCGGCAGGAGCGGTTTCTTCTACACTTCATCAGAAATTAAAGTTTGTCTGGGAAGGTCAAGTTGTGACAGTCAGCGGAGAAGAAGATATCTTCGTTAGTCATCTGGCCTCATTCAAATATGTGGAGATGGATGGCGAAATAGTCGAAACTCCATGTCAAGCTTTTGAGCCTTTTAAGTCCGAACAAGCATCTGCAGTAGCAACTTCTCCTGAAGAGCCGAAGAAGGTAGTTTCCATAGCTTCCTATAAACAAGCACGTGAATTGGTAGAATCCGGAATCCGAGAAGGTTGGGGCAGCCCGGTAGAAGTGACAGAGAAGAAAGACATGTTCGGGATTGGCTATCACCCTGGAGGATCCTCGTCGGGAACAAGTACAAAAGGTTGTCAAAGCCCAGTTACCTTCACAAGTGCGGGAATGGTAAACTACGAGAACATCAGTGCTGTACAGGATGATATCGTCGATAGTGATTGGGACTTAGATGAATGGATCAGGCCTGCCGCTCCAGGAACTCAACTTAGCAACTGGACATCGGAAAGGCTTATTTCGGTCACTTCCTTCGAAGAGTAATAATGTCTTTGTTTCTACTTTTCCTGTACTAAAGCACTATGTCTTACCCCGGGGCATAGTGTCTCTTTGTAAGGGTTCATTTGTTCATTAACACAATCATTAATAAAATTGACATTTCACATTCATTCATGTTGTTCTCTGTCTTTCTTTTTTACTTTTGTTTTTCAAAAAGAAAGAAAAGTTTTAAAATGGCAATGTTTCTCATCTTCTCAAGTTGTTGCTAAAGCCTTGCATGAATCATCATTCATGCAGGTGCTCGTCACCGGATCTTATCAATGACGACCCTGTTATGGCTAAGTATGACTTCGACAATCCAATTTATCAAGCCGATGAGGAAGGTGAAGAGGATTGCGATTTACCCGAAGAATTGGCCAGACTGCTCAAACAGGAGGAGAAGATGATTCAGCCGCACGAGGAAGTTGTTGAAGTGATAAACCTGGGTACTGAAGAGGACAAGAAAGAAGTCAAGATCGGAGCTGCATTAGAAGAATCTGTCAAGACTCGTTTGATGGCTATGCTTCGAGAATACGTTGACGTCTTCGCTTGGTCCTACCAAGATATGCCGGGTTTAGACACTGATATCGTGGTACACAAGCTACCTCTCAGAGAAGGTTGTCCTCCGGTAAAGCAGAAGTTGAGGCGCACACGTCCAGACATGGCAATCAAAATAAAAGAAGAAGTGCAAAAACAGTTTGATGCTGGTTTCTTGGCCGTGACTAGTTATCCTCCATGGGTTGCTAACATTGTGCCGGTTCCTAAAAAAGATGGCAAAGTCAGAATGTGTGTGGATTACAGGGATTTGAATAGGGCCAGCCCCAAAGATGATTTCCCTTTACCTCACATAGATGTACTTGTTGATAATACTGCTCAGTTTTCCGTGTTCTCCTTCATGGATGGATTCTCAGGCTATAATCAAATTAAGATGGCTCCCGAGGATATGGAAAAGACAACTTTCATCACTCCTTGGGGCACCTTTTGTTACAAGGTCATGCCGTTTGGTTTAAAGAATGCAGGAGCTACCTACCAGCGGGCAATGGTGACGTTGTTTCACGACATGATCCATCATGAAATTGAGGTTTATGTTGATGACATGATAGCAAAGTCCCAGACGGAAGAAGAACACTTGGTCAATCTAGCAAAATTATTTGACAGGCTTCGAAGGTTCAGACTGAGGTTAAATCCGAATAAGTGCACCTTCGGGGTTCGTTCTGGCAAGTTGCTCGGCTTCATTGTTAGTGAACGAGGAATTGAGGTTGATCCGGCCAAAGTGAAAGCAATCCAGGAAATGCCTGAGCCGAAGACTGAAAAGCAAGTGCGTGGCTTCTTGGGGAGACTAAACTACATTGCACGGTTTATTTCTCATCTAACGGCCACGTGCGAGCCCATCTTCAAGCTTCTGAGGAAGAATCAGGCCATTGAATGGAATGAAGATTGTCAGCGGGCCTTCGACCGAATCAAAGAATACTTGTTGGAACCACCAGTTCTTATGCCTCCAGTGCCAGGGAGACCTCTGATTATGTATCTCACTGTGCTGGAAGGATCAATGGGATGTGTGCTGGGTCAGCAAGACGAGTCTGGTCGAAAAGAGCATGCCATTTATTACCTTAGCAAAAAGTTTACCGATTGTGAGACACGATACTCACTACTCGAGAAAACTTGCTGCGCTTTGGCATGGGCTGCTCGCCGACTAAGACAGTACATGCTGACTCACACTACTCTCCTAATTTCCAAGATGGATCCTGTAAAATACATCTTTGAGAAGCCGGCTTTGACAGGAAGAGTGGCCCGTTGGCAAATGATACTCACGGAGTATGACATACAATACACTTCACAAAAAGCTATCAAGGGGAGTGTGTTGTCAGAATACTTGGCCCAGCAGCCGATTGATGATTATCAACCCATGAGGTTTGAGTTTCCGGATGAGGACATCATGTTCCTCAAGTCGAAAGACCATGAAGAACCACTTCCGGAGGAGGGGCCTGACCCTGAATCCAGATGGAAGTTGATGTTTGACGGAGCTGTAAACATGAATGGGAGTGGAGTAGGTGCTGTTATTATCTCCCCAGAAGGAGTCCACACACCTCTCGCCGCTCGGTTGACCTTCGAGTGCACTAATAACGAAGCAGAGTATGAAGCCTGCATCATGGGGATCGAGGAGGCAATAGACTTGCGAGTCAAGAACCTTGAGATCTTCGGAGATTCTGCTTTGGTAGTAAATCAAGTCAATGGCAAATGGCTAGTTCATCAAGCTCGTTTGATTCCTTACCGAGACTACGTCAGGAGGCTGTTAACCTTCTTTACCAAAGTAAAGCTGAGCTATGTTCCTAGGGACGAAAACCAGTTCGCCGATGCTCTCGCAACTTTATCATCCATGATTAAAGTATGCCAAGAGAATTTCGTGCCTCGAATTTCGATCTCTCGGCTTGAAAGACCGGCTTATGTCTTCGCAGTTGGTGATGGTGAAGATGACAAGCCTTGGTACCACGACATCAAACAATTCCTGAAAGCTCAAGAATACCCGGCGGGGGCATCCAGTAAAGATAAGAGAACTCTTAGAAGACTGGCGGGAGGTTTCTTCTTGAATCAGGATGGTGTGTTGTACAAACGGAACTTTGACATGGTGTTGCTCAGATGTGTGGACAGACATGAAGCAGACTTGTTAATGCAGGAGGTTCACGAAGGCTCCTTTGGTACCCATGCTGGAGGACATGCCATGGCCAAGAAATTATTGAGGTCGGGATACTACTGGATTACCATGGAATCTGATTGTTGTACATATTCCCGCAAATGTCATAAGTGTCAAATCTATGCCGACAAGGTCCATGTGCCTCCGAATCCGTTGAGTGTCATGTCTTCACCGTGGCCATTCGCTATGTGGGGCATCGATATGATTGGAAAGATTGAGCCAACAGCTTCTAATGGACATCGCTTCATCCTAGTTGCTATTGATTATTTCACGAAGTGGGTCGAAGCTGCTTCCTACACCAATGTCACCAAGCAAGTGGTTGCTAGGTTTATTAAGCGGGACATCATCTGCCGGTATGGAGTCCCTGAAAGGATCATTACTGATAATGGTTCTAATCTCAACAACAAGATGATGGCTGACTTGTGTCGAGACTTCAAAATAGAACACCACAACTCTTCTCCATATCGGCCTAAGATGAATGGCGCCGTCGAGGCGGCTAATAAAAACATCAAGAAGATTGTTCAGAAGATGGTTGTGACGTACAAAGACTGGCACGAGATGTTACCATTCGCCTTGCATGGGTATAGAACATCAGTACGCACTTCAACTGGGGCAACTCCATTCTCATTGGTGTATGGTATGGAAGCAGTTCTACCGATCGAGGTGGAAATCCCCTCCTTGAGGCTGATGATGGACATCAAGTTAGATGAAGCTGAATGGCTCCGATCCAGATATAATCAGTTGAGTCTCATTGAAGAAAAGCGCCTAGCAGCTGTATGCCATGGACAGTTGTATCAACGACGAATGAAGCAAGCTTTTGACAAGAAGGTGCGACCACAGAGGTACATGCCAGGAGACCTAGTGCTGAAAAGGATTCTTCCTCCTCTCAACGATCACAGGGGCAAGTGGACACCCAACTATGAAGGACCGTTCGTGGTTAAAAAGGTTTTCTCAGGCGGAGCCTTAATGCTGACAACCATGGACGGAGAAGACTTTCCATCCCCTGTCAACGCAGACGCAGTAAGAAAATACTTCGTGTAAAAAGGACCCGCTGGATAAAAACAGAATAAAGATCCAGGCAAAAATGGGCATCCCGGCGAGCCAAAAACAGAATAAAAGGCTCGGGCAAAAGTTAGGGAAATATTGAAAAAAATGTACACCCGCTGAGTTGAAAAGCCACATCGGACAACTCAGGCAAAAAAGGGTATCCCGGTGGATTGAAAACCTGAAAGGGCGATCCACGCAAAAGAGGGATTAACACGAACGACTGCGATCTGCGAGATCCATGACCTACCTACAGTTGAGGCTATCCTAAGGTTGAAGATCAGCTCGCTTACTTTTTCTCAAGAGGCAAGAGAGCGGAACGTCTTGAAGATATACGAGTCATAACCGGGTTGATACTTGATGAGATTCATTTTCCACATTGCCAATAGGGTAGTTTGTTTTTCTTTTAGTTGTTCCCTCATTCCAGGGAACTGCTTCCTTTGTATTGCCTATTCAGGGCCACCTGTCAAAATCAATAAAGTTCAACTTCATTCAATGGACCATTTTACTTCTTTGTTTTTACTTTTTCATCTGGCATTGATTGTTTGTGAAAACGTCTAGCAAATGGTAACTTGCATTGTGTTATGAACATTTGAATGCTTTTCTAACTCGTGCAGGAGAATAGAAACATTTAATTCAACTCTGAAAGGGTGCTGAGATACCTAGACAATGATTCATGCTATGAGCCTGGGGCAAGCAGGTCCCAAACTAATTCTCTATGTTGCAGGTACTATCGATTGTGTTCATGCAGGTACAAGTACAGGTGTTGCTAACAGAGCTAAAAGATCACTATCCAGGATGGGCATTCCCATTTGTTTGAGCAGGAACAAATGTCTCCCGGGGTGTTTCCAATCATTCCCCAGCCATGCGCAAGTTGAAATTTCTCCCAGCTAGACGGCAGAGGGTGGGTGCAGTCCCCAAGCATAAAGTTCCCTTCAGACAGGGGCAATTCTTAACAGCGTAAAGAGTATTTTGCCTCCCCAGCAGTTGCTCCCTCAGCAGTGTCATGCCTTGGGTTCCCAGCCAATTCAGGAAGTCTTCACTTCCCCATCAGAGTTCAAGAAGGGTCCATCTCCAGCAGGGTCTTGGCGCTCCAATCTCAAAGTCCAATTTATTTTTGGCAGTGGCGGCTATTCTGAGCCAGAGAATTATTAACAACTTTCCCCGCAGAGTTGTTTCCTCCTCATCAGGATGAACTAGATCAATGCAGTGATCATCGGTTCTTCCTAGCCAAGTTATCTGGAATTACTTGCAGTCCCCTTATCAGGAGATCTTTTTGCATTGTCATTCGCATAATCATCATTGCGTCTGCATCTTCCAAAGCGTAGCATTTCCATCGTCATGGAGCATTACGCCATAAATTCAAACATATGCATGCCAGCATGGGCTAGTTTTGAGGTATTACATGAGACCTGTTATATCTCCCGACAGATTGATATGTTCCCCATAGAATGCAACTTCATTTTCCAGGATGGATGCTTCTACCAAGTTTTGTTGTTATCCCCAATTGAGTATTGTTTCAGTACAACAATCTCATGTTCTCATGCCTCCGTTTCAGTACAACGGTCGTATCTTGGGCTCTCGTTTAAGTACAACGATCCCATTTCATTCGAGTTTCCATTTAAGTACAATGGTCTCGTATTTGAGTCTTGTTTCAGTACAACAGTCTCATTTCTCTTCGCGTCTCCGTTTCAGTACAACGGTCGCGTCTCAGGTTATCATTTAAGTACAATGATCCTGTTTGCTCGGGCTCTCGTTTAAGTACAACGATCCCATTTCCTTCGGGTTATCATTTAAGTACAATGATCCCGTTTCATCCCGTCTTATCTTCTTTTGAGTTGTCATTCAAGGATGGCACACTTCCCAGTAAATTTCCACCTGTTTCTATTTTTCCGCTACCTATTCGGAGGTCAAAATCAGAAAATACATAAATAAATAAATGGGTAGATGACATTTCCATCATCCTGGGTTCAAATTTTCAGGTTTTATTTGAGTATTCAATCACTCCATACCCTGAACGTCTAAAAGCTGTTGCAATTATCCGTTCAGGTCTGCAGTTGATTGAATAGGGGCAGCTGTAATACCTCAAAATTTGCCCTCTCATTTCCTCAACATTTTGCATAGCATTTTGCATATATGAATTCATAAAATAACAAAAAACATTGCATCATATATAGCATAGCCGAGGCGTGGGCATGTGATCAATGATCGGAGCAACCGAAAGTCATGAAGAGGCTACCGAAGGGCCACAAAGCTTCTCAACCTTGTGCAAAGGGTTCACAATATCCCACAAGTCTTCACTTGAAGCCACAAGTCATGGAAAGTTTTGGTTTGATTGAAGGAGGCAAGCAGTGCAATACTTCTTGAGGGAAAAGAGCCGAATTAGGGTTTCATTTCTACGGGGTTTCTACATAAATTTTTGAGTAGAAGTGGATTTCTTTGACTTATATATGATGTCAAGTGCCTAGGGTTCAAATCTCGTCCACAAATTCATTTTGGAAGGGATTCGACTGGCCGGACGACGGAAAATCGAAGAATTGGAGAAAAGGCAACCGAGCTAGGTAAAAAGGGATCGACTCCGGACTTTTAAGATCGAAATCATGAAATTAGGGTTACAATTATCTTATGGTTCATATTTGGTCAAGAAACGATGGAGGAATCATGAAAAAAATCCAAGAAAAATCGTTTGAAAGTTAGTTGGTTTTGCATTTCCCTCCACTTTTCCTTCCATTTTCTTTCCACACTTCCTTTCATTCTTTCCATCTCTTTTTTCCATTTCAATTCCACTCCATTTCCCTTGGAAACTTCCACCACCTTCCACCATCTTCTAGAGGGTTCCAAGGAATATTCCAAGGAATATTCTCTTTATCCAACCCTAACCCTAACTAACTTCCAAACCTAATTTTGGATCCCAAACCTAATTTTTGGGCCCCAAACCCAAACCTAACTCCTAGCCTAAGCCCTATTTAAGTCATTTTCATCCAAACCAAGAGGGTTCCCACCATTTTTTTCTAATTTCACTCTTTGGGAAGCACTTTTTCTCTCTCACTTTTCCTCTCCCTTTCACCATAGCTTTTTCACATAAGCTCTTCAAGTTTCACATTGAAACTTGAAGATCTTGAAGCTTAAGCCTCAACCTCCATTAATTGTGGATCATAGAAGAAGAAGCTACTGAATTTTGTGAAGATTATCGACTTATCGGAAGCACACGAAGATTCAAGCTCAAGAACGCATTTATTTTGCGGTTTTCGGTTTTCGGTTTTCTCTTCAATTCAAGCTTCGATACTTGCAACAATTACCGAAGCACTCCTCCGCTTCGTAGGTTGGTGATTTTAATCGCTTCTTCTTTAAGTTATTCTCTTCATCTCGCCACTTTTGGCATTCTTTAAGGGCTTTTCGCTTTGTTCGAATTAATTCCGTTCGATTGTGTGTTGTTTGCATTTTTGTGATTTTTGTTGAATTAGTTTTTTAAGGTGTTAATAGATATAGGTGTTAGCATGTGTAAATAAGCTCCGAATAAGTCGAAATTAGTGTTAGCATGTTCCTAGGTAGGTTAGGGATCCCAAGAAGTGAGTTGGTGGCCAAAAGCACTTATTTTAAAAGCTTTTTTTTCAATTCTGTGCAGTGTTAACCGGTTAACGCATGTGGTTAACCGGTTAACGCATGCGTTTTTGGCCAATTTGCTTCTGTTTTGGGTCTGTTAACCGGTTAACCTATATGGTTAACCGGTTAACGCTGTGAATTTTTGTGTTTTTGGTTTCTTTGATTGCTCATCCCTAAGTCCTAGTGCCTTTAATGTTCATACTTGTTTAGGTAGTGATTTTAGGGAATTTTTGAATCCATTTCCAGTAGCTAGTTCCCCCATTTCGAGTCGTTTCGACACGATTCCGTTTATGTTGCGTTTTATGCGGTTTTTGTGTGTTTCTTTGTGCATGCCTTGATTTCTTGCATTTTGTTGCTATGTTCATATATCATTAGGTATGTAATAATCATGTTGCATCCTGGTTTTTTTATGTTTGCATTGCATTAAATCATTTTTGCATTTCATTATGTTGATGTATGTTGCATTTTGCATAATCATGTGAATGTGCATTTGGTGTTATTTTGTTGCATATTTGATCACATCACTCATGTCAATTT
The DNA here is from genome assembly GCA_963966055.1 of Lathyrus aphaca. Taxonomy (NCBI): domain Eukaryota; kingdom Viridiplantae; phylum Streptophyta; class Magnoliopsida; order Fabales; family Fabaceae; genus Lathyrus; species Lathyrus aphaca. The sequence continues at coordinate 5,026 of CAWYPZ010000150.1, read as the reverse complement.
AGTGCTGAATTTTGTATTAAGTTTAG